>JASPKZ010009382.1:0-15000 GCA_030220185.1 Diploptera punctata
TGTATATCGTAACCCCATAATTATTTTATGGATACCAGTGTTGATTACCCAACGTGCCCGGGTTATCTACTTATCTCGATCTTCTGGCATAAATGAGCTGAAATACGACGTTTAATGTGTTTTTATGTTTAGTTGAATAAGTAACGGAAAAAAAATAATTACAAATTGTATTTTAATTATTTTAGATACCCCGTGCGATTACCCGGGTTACCTGCGAATTACTTCCCGATCGTCTTGGATATAAATGAGCGGAAGACGAAACATTGTTGTGTTTAGTTAGTTGAATGAGTAATTTAAAATAGGCCTATTGAATTATATCATTATTTTAGATACCTCGTGCTGTTTATCCGGCGTGGCCGGAATCTATTCATCCGGATCTTCTTGGTATCAAATGGTTATTGTGAGTTATCCGTAAAAGATAGACATATTCAATCGGATTCTATTTTGTTGAATTTTTTGAGATATTCAATTCTGTGTGCATTAATTTGGTGTATTTGTTATGGTTTAGGGAGCATAAGCCATTTAAACGTCCAAAAAAACTACTTTTGTAGTTGCACCGATGCAGTTTCTTCGTAGGCAGGTGTCTTTCGTAGGTACTTCAGTATAGTACGTATGCTATATACGTTAATTGCCCTAAAATCTCTAAATGATGGTAAATACCCGATTCAAATAGGTCAAGTACTTTTTGAGTCCATAAAGGTCAAAGAGACTGACAAACTGACTGACTCGCAGACTATTTATTTTTATATACAACGATTACTTCGAATTCGGAACCAAATTATTTTTATGTTTTCTTGGGCAGGTTAAACCCATCGTCTGACATTAATCGTAAATTGTAATAGAATTAACAGAGACTTCTGGTGATTTTAGGTTGGCGAGCTATTGTGTAACGCAGGTCTATATCTGAAAGTTGTGCGCAAAGAATGGAGAATAGCAGGAGAGTTTGGTCGGTGTTATTGAAAAGGAATGCTAAACTTTGATCCAGTGTTTGGGTTATGTAGATAGAGGCTCTATACCAACTTGACACTCCTCTCCCTTCGTCGCTCTCTTTTGTATAGGTAGGAGGTGCATTTTCCACTGTGAGCAAACACCACGTCTAGATATTGGCGAGACAGTGGCGTACTTTACAGATTACCTAAGACCACATTTTCAATCCAAAATGATAAAGTTTTATTGTTTACAGAAATAGTTACATCTATACTATCGTCTGATTATATAATAGATTATAGGCCACAGATCATCTGGGCTCACGCCTTAGCGTAGTTTGTTAGGACTTTACAAGCCGGAAGATCGAGGGTTCTTGTCCCGATGGAGTCAGGACTTTTAATCTGGCCTGATCTTTCGAGAGCACCATGGCTGTGGGGTGACTCAGCCTCTAAAGGGAATGAGTACCAGATGTGTGTTCTGGGGTAAAGGCCGCCGTCACGCAGAGCTAACACCCTGATTGACATATCATGCCGAATGTCTAAAAATATAGGAACTTTAATCTTCTACTAGGCGGCTCCGTGGCGCAAGCGGTTAGACGCTAGCCTCTCACCGCTGGGATCCCGAGATCGAGTCTGTCATTCCGTGTGGGTTTCGTGGTTGACGAAACGGAGCTTGGACAGGTTTTTCTGGGAGGTTTTCTCCCATTTTCCCCTGCCACAATTTCGTTCCACCATTTCTCCATACTCATCCGTTTAGTTTTATTTTGTTCATCTGCCCCCGTGATGGTGCGTCAGGTATGGTCGGCCGGCACCATTGTCATTCACAGACCTCTATACAGGATCCTCTGAAATTCCCCGTACAAATTTCTAGGACTTGTAGTGGATAATGAGTTGATAATATTTAGCATGGGTAACCATGTCCGGAAATTTATCGTTTCCGTGCTACAGTCGTTTGAAAACATGTTTTAACGCGACCATTTTTACAAGTCATTTATTATGATGCGTGACACAGTACATCACTTGTTTTACAGTTCAACTCATTAATAACCAAAGAAACAAAATGGAAACTGAATCATTTTTCACAAACAGTTTTATTTAAAGTTAAAATCAAACTGTTTTTGTCCTTTTGAAATGGTGGTTAACATTCAGATCCACTACAAATGCGGTTCGATGTGGCGACCAGCAAATTCGTTGCACACATTGTACCTACGGATTATGTTTTGGTAAACGCGCTCTATCACACTTGGTGTATCTACAATCTCTCCTGCAGCGACCACAACTCGCGCCACTGGATCTTTTTCTGTCTCTACAGGAGTGTAATAAACCAAACTTTTCATACGACTCCAGAGAAAAAAGTCCAATGGAGTTAAATCCGGTGATCGTGGAGGCCATGCAATTGGATCACCTCGGCATATCCATCTTTGTTCGAATCGCCGGTCCAGGTGTTCCCGAACATGAAGTGAAAAGTGAGGGGATGATCTATCATGCTAAAACCACATGTCTTGGAGGACGTTCAATGGCACAGTATGCAACAACACACACAATACTTGTTGTAGGAAGACCTATTAGCCTGGGTGGAAGCATGTACGGTCCAATCACATGATCATCCAGAATACTTGCCCCACATTAATTGAAATTCTGTGTTGGAATCCCTGGACATGCGCGGCATGAGGGTTTTCGTCTGCCCAGACATGGCTGTTTCGTGAATTGAATACACAATCCCTAGTAAATTTACATTCATTTGTGAAGAGAATGCGCCGTAGCAATAGGGGCTCGTTAATGCAGCGGTGCAGAAACGACGCGACGAGAACTCAACGCGTGGAGTAAAATCGGCTAGCAGTAGTGTATGTACCCTTTGGAGTCCAGACGGTGCTAGGAGCAACATCCATTACACGCGCAATTGCTCATGTATCATACTCGTTGACGGGTTCCCTTCAACTTGATGCAGTACGGCCTCTTCCAATTCGGGAGTGCGGCGTCTCCTTGGAGCACTACAATCATTCCTGCTGGCGGTGAAGGTACCTCTTTCTCGAAACCGTTGCGAAATTATGGCGAAAAGGATATAAAATGGAGTCGGACTTTGTGGAAAACGATCTTGATAAAGGCGACGAGCAGCTCTTCCATTACCTCGAGCTTCGACCATACAGAAGGATCATGACAGTGTATTCAGCAAAAGTGTACTCAACCATGTTGCTCTAACACTGAATGACACGTGAACCAGCTCCGAGAGGTAGTATAAACGTCAATTGACATCACATGATCCGACGTAAGCGCCGCTCATCATGTAACTCTACGGGCGGACGAATCGCGAAGCTATTACTTGTTGAGACACGTAACATTCGTTCACGCAATGCTTGGTTTCAAACGGCTGTAGCACGGAAACGGTAAGTTTCCGGACATGGTTTCAATTCTGAATATTATCAACTTAGTCCCCTCTAGAAGTCCTAGAGGTTTGTAAGGGTAATCTTAGAGCACCCTGTATAGGGGGCTTATCTCATCTCACCCCTCGACCCGACTCTGAGTTGGGCACGAGTTGAGGTTATTTATTTATTTTTAATCTTCTGCTAACCCAAGGACCTCCTAAGCCTTTAGTGAGATCACTTTTTTTTTTTACAGAGAGTTTTAAATTTTTAGGGTTTACATTATACAGATGGCAGAGAAATGTAAACTGGGTAATTTGGAATAAGAAACAAATATCGGAAATTCATACTTATTGTTTTTTGGCCATAAATAACTTAAATCAGAGAAACAAGTATTTGAAGTGGCAATCACCAGTCTCAATTATATACATCGCAGAAGTGCACAACATTTTCCTGAACTCTTTCAAACAGGGTTGCCAATTTAGCCACTTTGTGGCTAGATTTGGCCATTTTGAAAACATAACTAGCTACAAATTTGTGAAAAAGCCACTAAAATTTTCTGGCAATTTGTCAACTTTTCTTTAGCCACTTCTATCCCTTTTTTATTTTATTTTGATTATCTTAAATAATTCTATAATAATAACGGAAGGGGATGATATATTTTGCCAGCATAAAAAAGTGTAATGAGTACCTTTCTCTCCGAGGAAGAACAAACACAAAGAGACGTGGGCATTCCCTGATGATATTACCAATCAGATAAAACATAACAGGGGATAGGGAATGATTCAGAACACCACTCAGTGAGAGTACGATATAAACAAAGAATATCCATATACAAATTTAATTTCTGGTGAGAAGAGAGTAAATATATAATTTCGATAAACTTAGAGATAGAAGTTACATTTTTTTTAATATAGATTTACAGAATCTTTCGTTGTAAGAATATATACGCCAATATTCATAATTTAGTAAATACATTATAATTGCAGGAATTCCAATAGAGTGAAAAGAAAAGTCTTCTTCTTCTTCATTATCATCCAGGGATTAAGCCTGTTGGCTCGTTCCGGTTTCATGAAAGCTAGAATTGTTAAAATTGTTCAGACCATCTTCTGTGTGGGCGTCCAATATTTCTCCTTCCATGTGGTTTATAATTTAGCAATAATTTAGGAAATATTTCTTCTGGTATTCTATCAACATATTCTTTCCAGGCGTTCCTATATTTAATTATTCTATCTGTAAGTTTGAAAATATTTAGTTCCTTTCTTATATCTTCATTTCTTTTCTTATCTAGCAGAGTAGCCTAAGTCCTGCTATATTTCTTAAACATTTATCTCAATTGCTTCCAATATTTGTTCTTGTCTTTTAGTGATCGTCAAACATTCTGATCCATACATCAATACAGGAACAGCCATTACTTTATAAAATATAATTTTTGTTTGTTTTCTTGTGTTTTTAAGGGTTCTTTTAATAGTACCATACAATAGATTACATTTATTTATTTTATCATTAATATCTTCAATTTTAACATAATTTATCATCATCATCATCATCATCAACTTCACGGATTAGGTCTTTGCCTGTTCCGATCTCACATCTGTTCAGCCCAGCGCTTTCTTGGACTTCATATCGATCTTCGTCCTCCTGGATTATACATCAGTGCCATCTTTGGTACCCTATCCTCTGTCATTCTTTGCAAATGTTCTATCCAATCGTTCCTGTGTTCTTCTATTTGTTGAAGAAGTGGTTGTACTTTTAGGTCCCCTCTAATATTCTCATTTCTAATATATTCTTCTCTTGTACAACCTTTCGCAGCCCATAGGAATCCCACATAATTTATTTAACATATGTTATATTTTTAAAAGAAAAGTATTGACAAAATTGTACTTCAGAGGTACATATTGATACCAAGTCCATTTTCTCCTAAGTTTTAAAATACAGTTTCCTCCATGGACACAATTTGAATTTTAACCATTTATAGCCACTTTTAGGAGACATTTTTAGCCAATTTTTCTCATAGGGTGTTGGCAACTTTGCTTTCAAATATCAATGGTGTCTGCATTAAACGAAGCAGGCAGCTGTCAGTTAATCATCGGTGTATAAGCCTAATGGGGTTTCATACACTAACGACTTAGGCCGGTATTCAAGAATCAAGCTTTCCGCGACAGCGACTCTCAGCCCATGGTTTATTATGCGGGTCATGCAGAACCTACTCTAACTGGCTCACTCTATTCAACATCATGTGCTAACATAATATTTATAAAAAACTTTCCGGGAACGCAATGAAAGATGAGAGCCTTAGCTTATGGCCTAGAGAGCTTGGTTCTTGAATACAGACCTTAATGTGCACCCAAAGGTAAAAACCCGGCAGGGAACGTCTATTTATATTTAAACTGGGTGGACATACTGCCCTAACTCTCTGCGGCCTGAAATTTCTCTTGTGTTTTCCCAGGATTGTGGAGTGAAAGGAGAGAAAGTCTACTCTACAGTATTATGTAGTTTGTTATGGGTCTTCCTCCTGGTCCAAAACATCAGTAATGCACTCGTGGTTCATACCACCATTTTTCTGGATTGCCCTATGGCCGCGAGATTATCCTCCAATTGGCTTCTATTCTGCCCCCTAGGTTGTTACAGGCTCGGAGTAATGTGAATCCATTAGATTCACATATTTTCAACACCTGTGGTTCGCCAAATCAACTATTTTTACCTAACGTGAGATGAGATGAAGGGGTGATACAAAATGAATAAATGATAAATGAAGTGATATTAAGGGGAAGGAATGGGAGTGTAGTGTGCTGATTGGAAGCAATTAAGGAAACGGTAGAATCCCGAGAAAAACAAAAACAATTCGATATCGCCCACAACTAATGCCCCTCAGGAACAGCCAGGGTTCGAAACTGGGAACCCAGTCGGCGTAGCTGCATCTACCAAGAGGGAAACTACTGATTCCTCTGTGGCTTATGGGACCAGCGGATTCAATGTCGCATTTACGAAGGCTCTCCACTTGTCCCTATCCTCAGTCAATTCAATCCAGTTCATAACTCTGATAACACATGATATTCGGGGACCATCTGGTTCTGAAAGCGTCCCGACATTTGTCTTATAACTAAGGAAAACCACCGAAAAGAAACATCATCCAGGTAACTTGTCCTGACCGGCAATCGAACCAGGGCCCGCTGTTTTCAAGGCTGCAAAGTTACCGCGAGACCTTAGACGCTCGCCTATCACCGCTGGGATCCCGAGATCGAGTCTCGGTCACTCCATGTGGGTTTCGTGGTGGACGAAACGGAGCTTGGGCAGGTTTTTCTCGGGGTTTTTCTCGTTTCCCCTGCCACAAATTTCATTCCACAATTTCTTCATACTCATCTCGTCCGTTCGTTTCATTCCATTCATCCACCCCTGTGACGGTGCGTCAGGAATGGTCGACCGGCACCCTTGTAGTTCACAGATCTCTATAAATATAGGGGCTTCATCTCATCTCATTCTTCGACCCGACCCTGATTTGGACATCTGAACCCATCCTCCACCCCTTGGACACCTCGGTCACTTCGATCATATTCCCCAAGTCTCAGATTTGTCCTCCCTTAACTACTTCGCGATCACATATTCAAGTGCACGGGCAATAAAACCAATAATTCGGGAGAGAGTGTTGGAGTCGCAACTTCGTGGAAACTGTTGAGCTACATAGTCTCAGGACGCTCAACTCTGACGACCCCACAGTTGGTTCACGGGCTCCATGAGCCTGGCAGGGAGGACTGTTTTGCTTGGGAGCATCGCAGATCCACCGACCATCTCCCTGTTCTACCTCCAAGGACGTATTCTGCAGCCGTTGTGAGACCGGCTAGGGCATTGATTCCATTAAGCACCGCAGTGTGAGATTCTAGTACATCCAGGTACTCACCTCCTGGCGACCCCACAGTTGGTCCATGAGCCCGTAGGCTGAGCCGGGAATCAGCGAAGTTGCTCCTGCGCTACGCTGATCCGAGCCGTGCCCTGGTGTGCCTTCCAGGGATGCGTTCTGTCGCCGTTGTGGGCCGGCAAGGAGCCCGCAGATAAGCATATAATACGACAGGGTGCTCATCTCTTGCCGACCCAACTAATAGTTCACGAGTCCATTGGACTTGGCACGGAGGACTGACTAGCAGATCCACCGACCATCATCCTGTGCACCACCCAGGGACGTGTTCTGTTGCTGAAGTGGGTCCAGCCTGAACATTAGTATGTCAGGTAGCTCAATTCCTGGCGACCTCACAGATTGTCGTCGAGTTAGTTTACGATCACAGCGGAGTCAGCGCAAATTCCACCAACAAAAACTGGGCCTTCTCCGTGTTACGCGCACTCTAACCTGGTAAGTGGTTCCGCTAGCATAAAACCAGGTATTTTCCTGTCCATCCCGTTCGCAAAACTAGGACTCCTCGTCCCTCTGCTGTGAGACCAGCATACTGAGTAATGTAGGCAGCCAGGGCGCTCATCGCCACTGGTGCCCCCACAGATGGGCCTCGAGTTCATTGAACCAAGAGAAGGACGCTTCCGATCGCCAATCCCCCACCACGTTGCCACCGTGGTCGCGGATTCTGCTGTGGGACCAGGATGGTGAGCTCATAGTACAACATGGCGCTCGTCTACTGTTGACCCCACTTATGATCCGCGAGTCCATTGGACTTGGCAGGGAGGACTGACTAGCAGATCCACCGACCTTTTCCCCACTACGCCACCGAGGGGACGCGTTCTGCTGCTGAAGTGGACGCAGAACGAGCTAAATAGTACGCCATGTTGCTCGAGTACTGACGACCTCACAAATGGCCCGCGGGTCTGGTCTGGACCTACCCGGGAGGAATGCAAGCAGACCACCAGCCGTTTCCCTATCCGCGCGCCCTGTTCCTGTTGTGAGCACAGCGTGGGGCCCGTGAAGCGGACCCCAGGTACCCTGAGTTGAACACGGGTTGAGGATATTTATTTATTTTTTACAACTCCCTACAATTCTACCGAGAATGTAGCACCCCCACATCACGGGATCATCAATCACACATACGAGACCTCGGTCATTGCAGCTAGTGCTCCCAAAGGTCTACGGAAATTTTCTAAGTTCCCACTCGGCGAAATTTTTCTAAGTCCCTAGTTTTCAAGGCTGTCCGCGCTTAAGTTCAACAATTCTGAGGCTTTTGTAAAGCATTTTTTATGTTGAAATAGCCGAAGAATCCAATGAAACACTATGCTAACAATACATTTTAATACATATTTTCACTCTAAATTAAATAAAATAACATACAATTAATACACAAATATATAACACCAAAAATAAATCTCCACCCATACTTTTGGGAACTCGGAGTAGCCTCACTTTCACGGGACTGTTTCGACGGTAACCCATATATATATATATATATATATATATATATATATATAAATATATATATATAAAACATACATATTCCGGCCCTCGGAAATTAATATAATTATACATACATTTACCTCATTAGGTTACACGGACCCAACAGCAAGGAGCACAAAGCAGCTGCAAATCTTCAGCCATGGGGCCAATGATTTTCAGTGTTCTCATATATTACACCTATTATATTAAATTACGTATTAATCTCAGCAATATACATCACATTTTTACGGGTTAATGGACTCTGTCTTCGTCTCCTTGTTGGTTTCTCCTGAAGCTGACAATCAACACAGTAGCCGCACTACAACTGCATTCTGTGTTCTCAATCTTGTTACTTTTTGACTTAAAATGCATTGATCATTAAATACGTACTTTAATCTATTTTTTCATTATATCTTAATGTATATAATATTATCACCCGGTAAGTTATATTTTATTTATCGACGCTCTTTAACAAATCAGGTCATTAGCGTCGCGATTAAAAACTGTGTGTGAAAGGGTAAAACCGTTTGCACAGAGGCCTCTTATTTCAGACTTGTTTTTTTTACATGTCGTAAATGTACTGACATAATTATCTATGGCTTAGCTATTATTTTAAACGATGATATTCAACATTCGCATCCTGAAATTATCAACTCCCACCGGGATTCAATCACAAATCTTGGATTATAAGAAAATGAGTAAAAATAAACAAATAAAATGGTTTGTCTCGCTGTACGCCTAATGATTTCAACTGAAACAGCAATATTGATAGGCCTAACACCTTACAGCTATCAATTATAGTTTCAAATTATATAGTGTGAAACATAAAATAATATAGTAGTTTCAAGTAATAATAGTATCATACAGATGAGGTGTAGAAAGTTGCGTGGTTGTATGTAGAGTGAAATGAAAGAGGAAAGAAGATAATTTTAGTTGTGTGAGTGAGCGGATAGCTTTCTTTTGTTTTGTGTCCATGACAATAATAATAACAAAGAAAGCGTTTTGTATTTTGCAGTTTGAGAGTTGTAAATCAGTTGTGACAGATCAACGTACGTTTCGTAGGCAGCTTAATTATGATGTCCCCAATGCCAACATCATCTGTTGATGGCATAATCAGTTCGCAACGACCGGTTGTCTGTGCAAAGGCAAAGGTATGGGACGACCAAGAGTTTCTGAGGAGAATATTGCTGCTGCACCATTTCAAGCGCAAAGTCAGTGTAATCAGTAGGCTTTAGAGCCTATAACAATTGTAAACGGTAGGACGCATAGGTAAGCGTTTTTGTAAGACCTTCCACACTGTCATTACTGGATTGGTCGTCATAGTCCAAATTACAGGACTTATCTCCAGTGGCCTCTGAGATCACCGGATCTCACCCCATGCGATTTTTTCCTTTGGGGTTTTGTAAATATAGAGTTTACGTGCCCCCGTTGCCTGCTAACCCTCCCGAGTTGAGAGACAGGATTCGAGAAGACACTGCTGCCATCAATTCAGATATAATTAATATATGGGAAGAATTAACCTACAGGTTGGATATGTGTCATGTAACAAATGGCGCTCACATTGAACATCTATGAACCTATAATGTAAACTTGAGATTTTACTCTATTATTTAACATGAGATTTGTTTTTGTCATAGTATTGTAAGCCCATGTTTCCCTTTACAGAGATTTATGCGCTCTCCCCCTACAAGGAAGAATTTGAACCATACTAATTTAGTTACACTTGTTTTCGTATAGATGTCATTTTTGAGTGGTCCGTGGTCAGCGTTCCGCCTCATACTGACATCTAGAAAACCGAGGTAGTACTAGGACGGGAAAATTAGGTAAATTTTGCTTAGGGGTCTTTTCATTCAGGCTTAAGGATTTTTTACTAGCCTGAAAATCTTCAGACTCGGGACCCACGGCTTAAAGTTTCTCCCGGAGGACTTGCTCCTTGGATTTTTCCATCGACCCCGGCCGGGTTTGAACCTGCGACCCTCGGGACCAGAGGCAAGGAGCATAACCACTAAGTCCACCGCGGCCGACTTTTGTTATAGTTAAGGTATAAATCAACACCTTTAAAATCGCTATATTCTTTGGTGTACACCCGGTATATTGTAGAACATTAGACTTTCCTGCAGAAAATGTCGTGTAAATTAAGTTTTCAGTTTTAAGATGTTCGCCTATGTAATACTGTTACAAAGAATCAGTAGTCATCATAAACACCACCATCATCATCATCATAATCTTCGGGCCTGTTGGCCCGTTCTGCTACCCGGTGCACTATATCAGTAGTTCTCTTGGAATTCTCTTAACCCTTAAATTCATAATGTATCCTTTTGGATACATCGGTTGGTTCAGTTAATTTAATATTTTAAATAAATCAGAAGAAAATGAACAAAATGAAACCACCTAAATGTGTGTATAATTATACAATATACCTAATAACAACAGTTATACAAGATTCCGTTTTCACTGCGGTCCGCCACATTCAAATAACTAAGAGAAGAAATTTGCTGGAGAGGGGCAGGCAGAGGCAGGCAGCAGAGAGAAGACTAGAAGAAAAGAAGAAGAAGAACATCTTCATAAACCAGTAGCCGAAGCCTTGGCTTAGGTCTACTGACAAAATTACTGGGAAAATAAAGCCAGTATACACAAGTACGCTGTGATTGGTCAACAGCCAGCAAGCGTACTCTCCGAGTATAAAAGCTAACAACCAGCCAGTTTCTGATTGGCCAGCAACCAGCAACGGTCACACCAAGCTATATAAGCCAATAAATCGACAACACCGGATTGGACAGCACTTATCAAGACATCAAGATGCCCAAATACGGCACATATAAAAGAAGAAGATCGTCTGAAATCCAAATAGAAGACACTACACCACTGACCAGTTCATGGTTCAACGACTTAGTAAAGGAAGCATCTGCTACTTTACGTGAAGCTCTACTGCCAACAACACTTACAGATTCTACTGTAGACAAGACGGAGCAACCGAGGAGCAACATTCCAGCAAGAACCAAGCTTCGATACCACTGAAAGCAAAGGGAAGAAACTGCTCTGCCAGAGAAGTCAGCAGCCTCGGCTACTGATAAAGTCGAGTCCCATCTGGTCGTCTCCCAGCCTGCAGAGACCTCATCATGTGATAATGGAGGGGACTGTGGAGGCTCGAAGTCGACGGACTCGCTCCCAAAGAAGATATGGACCTCTTCCCTGCTGGTACTTCGGGTTTATACCTATTTACTGGCAGCAGTGAACGAGGAATTCTTCAAATCCGAGCCTGACGCATTCATTTGCGAAAACACCAGGCTCGGTACAAGGGTCAGGCTAAATTCAGTTTTAGCCTACAAAAAGTACCAGCAACTGCTTAAGAAGAACAAGATCCCCTACAAGGAAGAAAAGAGACAACAAGCAACAGCTACAAGAAGAGTGGTTGTAAAAGGAATAGACCACACCATTGAGCCATCTTACATTCAGAGTGACTTGAAGGCCAATGGATTCCGGGCCTTAAAGGTTGTCAATATGACATCCGGAAAGACCAGGAACCCATTGCCCATGTTTGTGGTCACTCTGAGAGATGGCCCAGAGGTGGAGGATCTATTCAAACTACGCAGGCTCATTCACTTCAAGGTGAAGATCGAGCCCTACCGGCGTATGAAGAAGACGGTAGCACAGGTCATCCCGGCTACCCCAAAGAAGACAGTGATGGTGGAGCTTGCTTCAGCTGTCTTACCCCAAATCTCAGACCAGATCGAGCCAGCAGCTCTTCGGCCTGAGACCTCCAAGAACTCAAACCGTAGCGCTGTCACTAGCGCTATAAGAAGAAAACGTACCGGGACCAACAAGGCTCGGGAACAAAAGGCCTTGCCATTCAAGGTCTTAGGTGGGCCTAAAATCCCACCTGAAACCAAAAAAGTGACCATAGGCACTCAAACTGCCATGGCTCCTTTAACCAAAAGTAGGCCGGTTCAAACTAGCCTCACAAAAAGGGATAGTCTAATCACTAAAGAAGTATTAGACAAACTAGTTAAGGAACTAGTAAATGATCCAGATTCGATAGTATTATCTATCGAATTGGATCATAAAACACACACTTTTCTAGTAGAGTGTATGTGCACCCATGATGAAAATAGGAAGTGCCCTGTTACATCTTAAATTTCTCCAATTGGAGTAAAAAGCTGTTCAATTTGGATCTAATTTTATTAAATTCAAGCCACTCTATTAAGGTTTTTAGTGGTTTCCCTTGATGTTAAGGCAAATGCCGGAGTGGTCCCCTAGCATCCACTAGTAAAGTCATCAAAGTCCAATAAATATTCTAAATTCAAAATTATTAAATAAGAACAGCTAAATCCGAAAAGAGCCGTTTCTGATTGGAATGCCGACTTGACTTCCCGCTCTTGCCCTCTTTAGGGCTGGCGGCTTCTGTGGTGGTGGCAGTCTTCCTGTTGGCAGCTCAGTAAATCAAGTGAAACAACTAGAACTTCAATGAAATTCAACTAGAAACTGATTGCAGGATTGGAGTGTCCAACCACTGGACCTTTCACACCGGACTGCGGCTAGTTATCGTTGGCAGAGGATATACATTATAATAAATAAGAATACGAACAAATAAGTTCGTAAAAGACAAATTATTAAATAACTACGACGATATAATTAATTCACAAGGGCTAGAGAGGGTTGGAAATCCCTAAGAATAGCCGGAAGTTGCTGTTCATGATTGAACGATTCCCATAGGTCGAGGACAGCTTGCACAAAAATGGATGTTTTCCTTGATGGATAAAAAGGGAAGTTCAAGAAATGACACAATTTCCATTACATAACTACTACTACTACCTGGAGAGGGGATGCATGTTGGAGAAGAAATTGAACTTCCAACACATAGTCTAGTGTAGTCTACTTTTGCCAATTTAAGGGTTAATAACATTTTGTTATAATATGACTAATTGAATAGTCCCCCAAGCCAAGGTCGTAACTCTATTTTTTCCCCATGTTGACTTTTACATGGGAAAATAGTATTGGAACGTGGGATCTTTTTCAAAATAAGAATAAACTTTGAAAAAAAAGTAGATTGATACAGCCATGTTATGGGCGGCTGTTGATTTGTTTAAAATACAATGACTTACGTGATTGTAATATCGGCTCTTGGCGATTAGTGGACCACCCAATGAAGCTAGGACTCTTGGCGAAACGTAATTTAAAATTGATTTGTTCTCACATTTACATTCACAAAATAATCTTGTATAGTATCGTACCAAGGTGAGGTCGAAATTTTTATTTCTTACACATGTCGAAAGAGTTTTTCTCTACTTTTTAAAAAAATATTTTAAACGTTTTCGACTTCTTTTAACTTCTCACAAAACACACTTTTTAGTTTTCATTTTTATCGATAATAGTAGACCCCATTTCGCTAAATTTGAACATGAGGCATAATCCATGTCTTCACCCTCTGTGGGACAGATAACCTGAAATTTGTGTTAGTTTCCTTCTAACTTCCCCGCCAGAATTTAACATCTTTATATATAAAACGTCCACCGCTGTGGTCTCGAGATAGCGCGCTGCCTTGTCACGCACCGGGCCCGGGTTCGATCCCCGGTCGGGGCAGTTTTTCTGGATGAGGTTTTTATCGGGGTTTTTCCTCACCTGTAAGACAAATGTCAGGAAAACTTTAAGGCCCAAACTGTCCCCGAAATCATATGGCCATCATTATCATGATCATCCTTATCATTATCATTATCATCATCATCATCATCATCCTTCACCGGTGTGGAAAGCAACGGGAAGCTACCACACCTACACAATTCCCTAGTAAAGCTGCAAGCATAGCATGAAAATGCTATGATTGCAGTGAATGACCTGCCCTGGGGCAGAATTACTATGAATGAAATTATTATTATTGTTATTATTATTATTATTATTATTATTATTATTATTATTATTATTATTATTATTATTATTATTACGGTACTGTACATAAGTTTAAGGCAACTTACAGTTGTGTAGATTACTGCTGTGAAGTTGATAGTCGAACTCTGCTACTCTCCTGCACAATTTTGTCAATACGAGCTGGTTGATTTGCCACACATATCCGCAGCAGGTTTTCCAAGTTCACATTGGTGAGACGAGATCTATGTTTACCCTTGAAGAACTTTATCTTACTGAAAGTCATTTCACAAACATACGTTGATTAAAAAAGACAGAGAATTTTATATGCACACGACACCAAGTTTTCGAACTGTTTTTCTGGAACTGTATTCCAAAACTCTAAAATTGAATTCGTTTTTCGTTTCTCTTGAAAAATGCCTTCCAGTTCTGAATCCTGCTGGAGATCAATAAGTTCATTTTTTAGATTTCTAATCTCAGGACCAAA